>JARHVA010003337.1:505000-545000 GCA_037957365.1 Torreya grandis
ATAAGTCCACCTCTAAATTAGTTTTAATGACTTGGCATGCATGTTAAGAGTTATTTATATATTCCAATTGAAATACAATCAAATGTTTAGAAATAGATTTCATACTTAATATAATTTTGACTACTTCATGTGCCCCTAATATTGAATTAAACAACCAAAAACCATTCAGATAGTGGTAGTTAGCTATGTTTCATCCAAAAATTACTAAAAGTGTAGATCTCTAAATATGACTTGTAAATATGAGTTGTTTCATTTGACTAAGACCCAAAATAACAAATTATAGATGGCTGTGTAGCGTTGACTAATGAATTTTTTTAGTAAACATCATACATATGCATACTATAATACAATCATCAACTAATTATACATCACATAAACTATAATTATCATAGTGTCACTCCATGGTGCATCCATCCAATTTCCATGCCTCTCCATAAATGTGAATATAAGAAATTAACACACCTATAAGTATATAAAGTACAACATCACTAGTTATTTAGAATTATGATAGGAATCCAAAATTTAGTTGGGCATTGAAAATATTACTATAGTTATTCAGTACTACCACAAGAAGATATGATGGACACATTGTGAATCTAGTAATGTTTTTTGTGTGTGTTGTATTCTGTAATATAGTTTGATGTGGTGTTGTTGTGTTCATTATTTGATTTGTAACACATTTTGGTTCATTCAGATTAAATTTTTAAGATGGCTTGAACTTAAATTTTGTATTGGATAAAGCCAATGTAGTGGCCCCATACTTTAGCTTGTTTAATGGAAAGAAATATTTCTCGATCATTATTAGGGTCACCCTTCATTTTTATTATAATTAGGAAATATTAGTGCCTTTAAGTGTGGTGGCAAGGGTTTAAATGATACCTCTAATGCAAGATGGTTATGCAAGACATATTGTGAATCAAGCAGGACATATTTAGATGCTTTTTAGGTGTTCTTCTCAATGAGAGAATTTGTTTCCTCCAATGATTTAAAGTATTCATTGAAGTTGAAATCAAGGGAGATGAATATATATTCCCACTCAATGTATGCTCAATGTTTGATGTGATTGATGGAAATGAAAGAGGAAATATTTCTCGATCATTATTAGGGTCACCCTTCATTTTTATTATAATTAGGAAATATTAGTGCCTTTAAGTGTGGTGGCAAGGGTTTAAATGATACCTCTAATGCAAGATGGTTATGCAAGACATATTGTGAATCAAGCAGGACATATTTAGATGCTTTTTAGGTGTTCTTCTCAATGAGAGAATTTGTTTCCTCCAATGATTTAAAGTATTCATTGAAGTTGAAATCAAGGGAGATGAATATATATTCCCACTCAATGTATGCTCAATGTTTGATGTGATTGATGGAAATGAAAGAGGAACATCCTTACTCATATTCAATTGGTGATAAATTATAGAAAAAGTAAATCTATAATAATAATTTAAAATTTAAATATTGTCAAAATTCCATTACAAATATTTTGAATATTTTATACAAGTTTAAATCTCTCTAAATATAGATAAGGTTATATCCTCCAATGATAGGAATAATAAAAATCCCTCTACCATTTACCAAAATGAACCATGCCAATTTTTATATACAAGTCCACCTCTAAATCAATTTTAAAATAACAACTACCAGATGGTTGTGTAGCATTAACTAATTAATTTTTTTTATTAAATCTCATACAAATTAATTATTATTATAATACAATGAACTAATGCATAACATTAAATATAAAAATTATTAATAATCATAGTGTCACTCCATGGTGCATCCATCCAATTTACATGTCTCTCTATAAATGTGAATACAAGAAATTAACACAATTGTAAGTTACATATGAAGTAGAACATCACTAGTTATTTTAAATTATGATAGGAAGCCATTAGTTGGGTATTGAAAATTTTACTGTAGCTACTCAATACTACCAGAAGAAGATATTGTGGACATATGTGACCCAAAAAAATTATCCATAATCAACTAAAGGCCAACCATATTCTAGATGATTAGTGATATAGTGAGATAGAAATATATAAGGATGTGATAAGATTATTTTGATGAAATGTGCCTTATGATAAAATAATTTGAGGTTATGATTATATCTATGTGTAGATTTTCAATAAAATAATGAAATTCAAATAATAATATGTACAAAATTATTACAAGGTCAAATGTACGTATGTAGGTATAATTCTTAAAGTAATATAAAATGTGAACATGAGGGTTTTTTTGTAAGAAAATGTAGTAAAATAAATCCATATTTACACTTAAAAATAATTTACAAGTTTGACTCGAACCTTAGTAAGTTGTTGCATAAATGAAATCACATTAGCAATGCCCATGTCTACTCCTACCTATATAGATGGAGGAGTCTCAAATGAGGTCAACATTGAATTAAGACAAATATCATAATTTATAAATAATATATATAAAATAACATGCATATACATAAATGACAATTTATAACATTCAAAATTACCTTTGTATAAATAAAAACCAACCAAGTAGCTGTAGAAATATATGAGTTACAAGATGGTTCACAATCTGGAGGAAAAAGATGGTATTGTCTCCTATTATAACCTAAAAAATTAAATATATATTATTGTAATTTATTATTATGTATAATAATTATTATCTCTTAAACACTATTTATAATTTAACATGTCCAAAAAAAAAATACATGTAAAACTTAAAAGATACTTGCAAAGGTGTAGGCGATTTCCAAACCAAATGTATGTTTCAAAAAGTTAGAAATGAGAAGCAAAGGCAATTTTACTAGGAGGTGATCCCATTGAAAATTTTAATCAACACAAGGCTTATGATACTAATTAAGCCCCATATATCTACCATTTCCAAATACTAAAAATTAAAAAACTTGAGCTTATAATATTGGGTGTTGTGTTAATTTAGATTTAACTAACATCCCAAAAATGTCGTATGAGTGATTAAACCTCCAAAAATCACCCAAAAATGTAGTATTAGTAATAAATCCATCAAATATTCCCCAAAATTTGTATTTATATATAATCCACATTTTGGGTTGTGAAAATGCACAATAATACTTAGTCATCATGTTTCTTGCAATAGGGGTCAAAACCATAATATCATTTATCCAATTAGAAACAATACCATAATTGGTTTATGAAAAATCCTTATCCTCATCTAATTTAAATTTCATTGGATAGAGAACCATATGATCTACATTAGTGTGATCAAGTAGCAGGGTTAGTGCGACCATCTCCATGTTCACTCTCATAAGCATAAGTATGGGAAAATGGTCTCGTATCTTACACAAGGGTGTCAGTAAATGCCTTAATTTCATGTAAACTATCAATCTCTATAATATTATTCACTATAGAGGGGAATGTATAATTCTAAAGTGGTTATTTTATAGATATATCATAAGTTGATTAGGCACATGATATGCACCCAGCTTATACTATCAAAAACATTTTTATTGGCCACAAAAACTTTAAATAATAAAATCAATAAAGAATTTTATTTACGATATTAAACTTTCATTAAATTTTAGTTAAAAAATATGAAGGAACTTCATTATTATTAGAAGATGAGACATCACAACCATCCACCATTATTCCAAAAAATTATTTCTCGTTAATGACTAGTGGTAGTAGTGGATTGGGAAATGTTTGAATTACATTAAAAGTGACACATTGGTTTTGGGATTATTGAATAATGAGAATTTTTTTTCTTTTTTATCTCTCAAATTAACTGCTAAAAATTAGACATTATCATAGTATAAATTACATCTCTCTTTATAAGATTCTCATTTGTCAATTTGACATGTTACCATTTAATAAAATTCACCTACAATAAGGTAGGGCTATTGTGATAGGGGATTGTTAATTATTTTTGAGGGGGTGATACTAAGAAATTATAGGATTTCTTTTCCTAATTTAAAATCCTACATTCTTTCAAAAATTTTGAAATATACATTGCTAAAAAAAATAGAAGTATTCTACTTAAAATAAAAGTTATTTGAAAATAAATAAATAAATATGATTAGATACAAAAATATAGTTATAAATAGTGAATTCCTATCATATGAAATAAAGAGTTTCAAACATTATATTAAAAAATAAATTTGATTTCAAGTGTATGAACACATGCATCTTAGTAACTATGCATTAGAAAAAACTACCAACAAGGTCATGCTATACGGAAGTCAAAAATGCCAACGAGTCTTGTCCATTGAAATTGATAAACACATCTCCAACTCACTTTATGATATATATAGTTAAAAATACTAAGAAATACATATTAATAAATAGGAGAAATAAACCAAAGGATTCGAGTAGAGAAAAAACTCATTGGGATAGATATTTATTGGAACTAAATAAAATTTAGCTTAATTTGAATATGTTTAACAGTAAAATTATGTATCACTAATTTAAATTATAGCTCCAAAGACCTGGTGGTTAACTAAGATTTGATGGTCATTTTATAAAGTAGAACATAGATTATTTTGTATAATTTATATGTAATTTAACAGTTCATAGATCTTTCATAACCAAGTTCGAAGGGCTACAAAATTAATCATTCACATTACTTAAAATTAATTGATTGTCCATATGCTTTACTACCAACTATCTCATGCTAAGTGTCATCTACAACATCAAATCTAATGCTTGTGATACGTAATTTTAAATTCATGATACATGACTAGAATTTTTAATTTAACTCTTACCAAACATTAATGATTGATAGATTTACTCTTCGAAGTAATCTACCTAATTTATTGTACACATGGTGAAGCACTATAGAGTTTTAAATCCATACTTGTGATTGCATATTTGACCCCATAATGTTAAATGAAGTAGAAACTCAATCAATTTTCATGTTACATGGCATTATATAATACATTAAAGGCATTAAAATCCATTTAATTTTGTTAAAAAATTATTATTATTTCTATACTATTAACAAATTATATATAGATATATAATTTATATAATCTTGATAAAGAAAGTGTTTGTGATTCTTGTATTAAAATATTTTTTTTCAAGAGTAAAGTCCCTTGGATTATAGTTTCCCATTTAAATTTAATTAATTTTGCATGGATGTGATTTGGCCAAGTATTTTTGAATTGTCATTTTGTAACCAAGTTTGAAGGGATACATAACTAATCATTTGCATTACTTGAAAATAATTGATTGTCCATCTGTTTTACCATCCCATGTCCCATGTCAAGTGTCATCTACAGCACCAAATTTAATGTTTTGTGATATGTGATTTAACCTTTGTGATAAATGATTAGAAATTTTGATTTAATAACTATTTCCTACCAAACATTTAGTGTTTTATATATTTTATTTTTGAAGTAATATACATCATTTGTTGCTCACATGGGGAAGTGCCACAGAGTTTTAAATTCATACCTGTGATCATATTTTTGACCCTACAATATTAAATTAAGTAGAAAATCAACCCATTTTCATGTTAACTGAAATTATATAAAATATTAAAGGAATAAAAATTCATTTAATTTTGTTAAAAATATAATATTATTTTTGTACTATTAACAATATTTAGATGTATTGAAATATATTATACTAAAATATATAATATATAACATTGATTTATAACCAATATTAACATATATATCATATGATATAATAATATTTATTAATATTAAAATATATTTTTAAAAATATATAATTTATATATAATATTAATATATAATTAATCATTTTAATATATAAAAATATTATGATATATATTATATGTCAATATTTATTTAAAAACTAATATAATTTGTGTGTCTGTTGGTAATACGGGTTATGTAAAGTGAAAGAGTGTAAATTGATAATTAAACCTACTAATTAATCCAAACCCATGACAATTTTAAAATTAGTTCATTTAAATTAATTATGGGCACAAACATATCAGGATCTGAATCGCCATGCAATTATACTTTTGTTTATGATGGCTTACATTCTTTGTGTAAAGAGATAGCCTCTTAGAATCTCTATGTCAAAATTGTAACTCCCTTGATTTTAATTAGGGGCATTGTATTAATTGGATAAGGATATTAGCTATGGGTGATCAGGGTTTATCTTGGTGATTTCAATGGAGAAATTACTTTTGTTACAATGATGCTAAAAAAATTAGAAGTGAGTTAGCAAAATTTAGGATTTAGAAATATGATAAAAATTTTAAGTGGACATATATGTTCGAAAGACACCATCTATTCCAATGTGTATGTCTAATATTATACCACCACCACTTATTTTTCCTAAAGATATTAATAATTAATAATGTTACATGTGTAAAAAATGTGGATGAAACTCCACTTATTGTGCAAGATCCTATTATATATAAATCATTACCATTGGTTCCAAAGTTTTGACATCATAATATTTTTACTTATATTTCCATATTTGAACTTATGTAATTTTTATTATATGTCTTGTAGTGGATTATTAAACATTTTATAATTCTAATGATCCCCTGGATGTGATCCAAAACCCATGATAAGAGACCCATCAAGTGTAATTTTTTGGGACTCATATAAGTTAGGGATTGACAAAATATTCTTAGGGAGAGATATGAGTTGACACTCAGATAACTTTGTAAAAAGAAGCATAGGAGGCTTTGTGAATCTAGTAAATTTTTTGAATGATGCATTTTGTAATATATCTTGTTGTGGCATCGTCATGTTCACTATTTGATTGGTATCACATTTTGGTTCATTCGAATTAACATTATAGGATGGTTTGATCTTAAATTTTCATGTATTGGATGAGGCTAATGTAGTGGCCCCAAACTTTAATAGCTTGTTTAATGAAAGCAGTTTCATTTCTTGATCATGCTTAGGGTCACCCAGTTGTTTCTCATAAGTATGAAATTTTACTGCCATAAAGTATGGAATCAAGGGATGAAATGATAACTCTAATACAAGAGGGTTATGCAAGACATATTGTGAATTAATCACATGAATCATAATTTGGATTCCTTTTAGGTGTTCTTCTCAATGAGATATTTTTTTCCTCCAATACTTTAATCATTTATAATGAGGATTGTGAAAAATCCCCACCTTGGTTCCTTTACCTCGATTTACAAGATTTCATATCTAATACAAATCTATATATAAATACATATATAAAAGGATTCAAGTCTAGTAATACAATAATTATATATGGAAACCTATTTATGGACATACTATATAAATAGAAAGTGTTCTTGTGATACATGGAAATGATCTTGGTCATCATAGAATGGACCAATAAATTATTAGAATACCCTAGAAATGCTTTCTAAATTAGTTAGTAGCTGAAAATTGAATTGATCATCTTGGGATGTATTAGTTAATCATCAAAATGCCCTTAAAAATCTTCTAAAATGAGTATATTGTTATTTTAATTCCATAAATTATCCAAATCTATATTTAGATATAATCTATAAATTGAAATTCTATATATAGAAATACTATATATGAAAATGGCGTCAATCATCTTGGGGTGTACCAGTTTGTAGTAATCTAGATCTATACAAACATCAAACTACTTAATTACGATCTAGAGCCATTAAACTAAATGTAATTAAGATGAACTCATAATTCAAATTAACATTATAATCCTAATGCTAAATTCTCTAAATCATGATTAATGGAATATGAAAACAAGAGGATTTTACTGATTACCTTAGACTCAAAATTTTGACATTATGTTGGCATGATCATGGACTATAGATGATGGATTAGATTGGCATGGAGACTCTTGACCACTTTAATAGTTGGACATAGATTTGTTAGATGATTTTTAGTTCCTGCAATGGAGGAATGGAGTTGTTTAAATAGAAATATGAGGGAAGGATCCATGGTTGAGATTCAAAGTTGGCTTGGGGATATCAAGGGTTGGGGATTATTCTTGAAAGCATCTAGATTTAGAGGCTTCTAAAGAGGAGGGGTTAGAATAGTGAGGATTATAGAATTAGAGAATACTAAAATCCTCTTAGGGAATAATTATAATTAGGTAGGGTATTAGATAGGAATTATGTGGGTGATTAAAGATTAAGGGTGTAGGAGAGCCTAGGAATAGGCTAGTGTAGGTGGGTAGATGGGCCATAGAAATTTAAAATACCCAAATTAAATAGATAAGTGAAAATTAGGATAGGATAATGGGGATTTAAGATATTAATTAATTGATTGGTGAGGATGGATAAGGTTATTAGATGAAAAATAATGAAGGGGGACATTACACAAATAATTAGAAAGGGGTGATAAATTAGAGGGATGAAAGGGGATAAATTAGATAAGCCTAATTAGTGTCGACTAATAATAATATTAGTGAGACATTAAATAGAGAAAGTTAATTTAGATGCATAAATTTTGGGATGTACCATTTAGTGGTCAAAATTGCCTTGAAAAGCTTCCCAAGAGATATAATTAAATCTTGTGTTTCATTAGTAATATAATTTATATAATATTTATAAATAAACTTTTTGTGATACTTGTATTGAAATGTTTTTTTAAATAGGATTAAATTTTATTATCTTATAGTTTCCTATATAAATTTAATTTATTTTACATGGATGTGATTTGGCCATGTATTTTTGACCCCAATGTTGGGCTTCAAAGTTGAAGTACTTGTGTTTTTGGATGAAATTTTAAACCTTGACTCTGCACTGAGATATCACATGGCTTGTTGTCATGAATGAAAAGTTAATGTTTATAGATTGGTAAGATGTAGAATTTTTATGCCCTCACATATCCATAATTTAGATAATCCCACAAAATCCTTTCCCAAGTCTAAGTATTTGATTTACTAGGTATGATTTTGTGTCATTTATTTTAATTACCATTTTGGGGTTGAATTCATCTCCAAATATTAGTTTGTAAATTCAAGAAAGGTGACTCTCTCTCATAAGTATTTGAATTGGTGAATTAAATTATCTTGAAGGTATTCTATGGGGGCTAAAAATTAAGGAGTAAAATCCCTATTATATAATTTAATCATGTGATTTAATGAACAGATATATTTAAACTTTTTAAATTAGAATAATTATAATAAACAATAAAAATTGTAAATATTTTTTATTTATGTTTAAATATTTTAATTAAGTAATGTACATTATTTATATGTTTAATATGTTTAAATATATAAATATTTTTTTAAAATAATTTTATATGTTATAAATTTTTATATAAAATTTTAAATTATTATAGAATTAAAAATGAATACATGCTTTGAAATTAGGGTTAAGTTTATATTTTTATCTTTCCATTAATTTCTCTTAGTTGTTATCTCTCCCTTTAAAAGGCCACAAAACATTATTTTGTTGATTGTTAAGTTAACTATGGCATTAGTGGCGGAAGCATTGATCCCATTTTTCATTGTCATTTCTGTAGGTTCTTCTTGTCAAGTATTTAATATATTGTTTTACTGTATCTAAAATGTGTGATTTTTTTGGCTTTACATGACCCTTTTATTCATTGTTTACCTCTTTAATTTATGAAATCATTGAGATTTGGATAGATCTATATTTTTGTTATGAAATGGTTGAGATAATGAAAGGTGGAAATTAAGATTGTTTAGAGTGTACTTGTATTTAATAGGGACCCAAATGGTGAATGTGAGAGGAAAGTTGATATTTTTTATTAAATGTAAGAAAATAATGAAATGGTACAGATTAAGATTTTTTAAAACTTACGTGTATTTAATAGGGACCCAAATGGCTAATGTGAGGTGAAAGCAAACATTTTTTTAATAACTATAAGAAAATAATGAAATGGCCAAGATAACAAAATGGTGGAGATTAGGATTGTTTAGCACTTACTTATATTTAATAGGGACCCAAATGGTGAATGTGAGGGCAAAGAAAACATTTTTTATTAAATATAAGAAACAATGAAATGGTGGACATTAAGATTGTTTAGTGCTTACTTATATTCAATAGGGATCCAAATAGTGAATGTGAGGGGAAAGCAGACATTTTTATTAACTTTAAGCAAATAATAAAATGGTTGTGTTTTATTATATTTGAGAAATTAGGTGTTTAATTTATGAATAATAAAGGGTCTAGATATAATAAAATTAGTAAATAATATGCAATAATTAAGCCACTAATTTGTGTAAAAAGATTGTATTTTTGACTTTTCTAAAAATAGTAAATAAGTAAGATAAAATATGATTTAGCTCATTTTGGGCTATTATGGCTGAGACAGACTCTAATAATAGAGGAACAAGATTGGGATACTATTACAAACTGAGATCTATATTTTGTTTTGAGATTATATATGACCATAAAAAATAGGACACCAAACTATCTAGTGATATAGTCTTGGTCTTTCTATTATTGTCCACACTACTCCCAAAGATCTAATTTGTTTAGGTCTTGTTCACCACATCTATGTGAGCTTGTGTACCAAATTTTAGATCCTCATTGTCATTATAAATCCATGTAGAGATGATTCTTCATGTTCTTGTATTTTTTATGTAATTAAATGGAACTTTGGAAAATAGGTAAAAGGGGTTAGTGTGTAAAGGATATGCTAAATGCACTTCACAACCCATGTGTGGGCATGTTACCTACATATCAATAATCTGAGGAGGGATCAAGCTATATATAGTTCTCCCATTGAATTTCTTGGTGTAATAGTGTGATGAAGATATAAATTAATGTAACGCTAGATGTGCTTGAGGTGACTATGGACTAGTGCAAGGGTTTGAATAATCTTGGAATAATATTGGATGGTTGAATGTAGAGAATAGGGAAGATTACTTGAGTGGTCCTACTTATATTCTTGATTCTCTCTTGAAAATGAGTGTCAACCCTTCTAAATGGACTTTTAATGGACTTTTATAGGGTATTTAATGATTTTGGGTTAAATGAATTTGTGTTAGGATCACATGAATTAGGATAAGGATTTAGAAGACTGTGACTATTAGAAGCTAAAATGCACTTGGATAATAGTGCCAAAAATAGGACACCCTAAGTAGTATCACTATAGTCTAAGTTTGGATGTTTTTTTTATGGCTAATAAGACCTAGTGGATGGATTAAGCATAGAAAGAGAAATTTGGGTCTATAAGGGTTCAGTCTAGGAGGATATGGATGATTGAGAATTAGTGAAAACATGATTGTGAGAGTCATGAGATCAAGGAATATGGACTTGTGGAATGGAAGTCATTATCCACACTCAAGTTACCAAATTTTAAATTTTATATGACTACATTTCTCCCACCCCCTTTATTCTAGTGATGTAGCAAAGCAAAATACTAGGATAAAGGAAAAATAAAAAGCATATCTAAAATTAAAAATAAAGGTGAAGCTCATGAAGTTGTGTGATGTTGAATGTGCATAGAGAGAGGATGGTGTGAAATTTGAATCTATAATGAAAAACATAGAGTAGATTAGTCCTTAATAGATAAACTATATCTAAAATAAGAACATACAAAATCTAGGTTAGAAAGAGAAGAGAAAGCAATTAATACACCTCATCGAGTACATAAACTAATAAAAAATCTATTATGATTCTAAATTGTGTTGGGTGGGTGTTGTACCAAAAGTAATATAAAAAATGGAGCTAAGTGCTCAATTCCTTAGAAGTGGCTCAAGAATACAAAGGTAGGCCCTTTGTCTCCATCATCACCTAATAAGTGAAGATAAAAAATCATGCAAATTGTCAAATGATGTTTGGATTATGTGTCCAATCCCTCTAAATAGGTGGCTCAAGAATACAAAAGCTAGCTAGTCCTTTGGCTCCATCGTTACCTCATGAATTGAAGTTGTGAAGTAATACTGGTATAGAATAGATATCATATGAAATGGATCTTAAAGAGCAAGAATATACTATGATAAGAGAATATTGGCATGGATAGATAAACGTATGTTGGAAACTAGGCCAGTCTTGGCCATTTTGAAAGATGGAGATTAGAATTGTATGAAAGCCACTCCGAAACTAGTTCAATAGGATTATGTGGAAGCCAACTTGGGAACTCAAGAAGTTAAGCTTGTATGAAATAACAACTTTGAAAAAATGATGCCAACCACCTACAATTGGATTAAGACATGAAACTACTGAGAATGCTTTGGAAAATAAACTAAAATTTGGAAAGAGAGGAGGACCAATATATCATACACATTTCCCCCGATCACGAGTGAGTAGGACATGGATTCTGATCTAGAAGTTATATCAACTACTTAACTTAAAACTAAAAGTGAGAGTCATTATGCTACACTATATTTGGATTCTCTAAGAAAAACCTGTAATGAAACATGCTAAATCTAGACCATGTTATGCTGATAAACCTATGACTAAACTCACTTTTTTGTCTATTTCTAGAAAAATTTATTTTTCTACTATCTATATAGGAGTGCCAAAAAGAGGACACCCTATTATCTAGTGTTGCAGTCTAACTTTGGAATTATTGTCCAAGTCCAATTTTGATGACCATTCTATATGCTTTGATGTTTGTCTGGTCTAATGTTTGCATTCTATTCTAAGTGTTCTAAAAATTACTATTTCAACCACTAAGAGCTCTAATCTCTAAGACAAAACCCCTCTTTATTTCCCCCTCTTTTGAGGGGAGGAATGAGGACCATGTAATGACTACCCTTATAATATATATCAATACAAGTGTGTTATGTTGCATAGATATATGATATAGCAATGATATGTTGACAAGATATCTTAAGATGTAGCAATATTTGTATTTAGAGATTGTTAGATTAATAAGGGTATGCCTAGATAGATATAATAATGTAAAATCATGTACAATGTATTAAAATAGAATCAAAAGTGTTAATTTTTATGTGTCAAGGAGGGATGGACCATGATGCCCATCATGGCATCCAAAAAAGTAAGACAAAAGCATGAGATGGATCATGGCATTGCAAACAAGGACAAGTAATCAAGCAACAAGCATACAAATAAAGAAGTAAGAAGTATACAAGGGTGACCAAGGGCCTAAGAAAATAAGGGACATGGGCACATGTTACTCATACTATAAATCAAACATACAAGGCATGTTCAAATGTTTCATACACATACCATAGATATAAGCAAGATTGACATGAGGGACACATGCACATAGAAGAATACAAGCAAGGGACATTGGTAAATTTCCAAAGGTAAAAACACATGAATATAAGCAAAAGACATTAGAAAATGTCATAAGACACCTACTAATGTTGTGAAATGGAAAAATAATAACTACTACTACTCTTATTCATAATCTAGAACTATTACAATGATTTCTCACTGATATAGTAAAAATAATTAATCAACTACCAGCCATCCCTTTAAACAAAATAAAATAGACCTCTATATATAGACATAGATTCATCATGAGGAAATAACACCTAAAACATGTCACTCATAATCATGATGAGGCCATTTTAATTGACTAGGGAGCTTTGGCTCATGAGTATAGTTAGTCTTTAAAATTCTAGATGTGGTGCTACCATTAATGCTTCATGATCCCCCATGTTGCTTATAAGGATGATTATGGTGACACGTGTCTATCTCTAAAAATACCTCTAGAATTCCTTCTATAAAATGGGGCCCCAATATCCTTAATCAATGGTATTACTTGAAGTTCTGATAAAAAAATACCTTGGATAAGCACCATAACTCCATGTATTGAGTTGGTACTACCCCTGGGTAAGCATTAAATCTTTTCATAAAAATGAGCACTAGGATGCCATGTGGTAGCATCAAGAAGTGCTAAGACATAGCCAAAAATAAACAAAAGTAACCTATGAAAGAGAAGGCCAACATTCCATCTACCAAACTTTCCAAGTGCATCCACGATAATAAGGTTAACTACCCCAAACCATAGTTCTTGACGACTTGTAGGGGAGTTTACCTATGGATGGAAGAACCCAAAAATTATTGTTATGCAAACTAGCTAAGGTAAAAATACAAAAATGGTGAGGGTCACTAAAATTACAACCTTAGAAGAGTATTCTTCAAAGACTCCCACTCTTCCTCTATGGGCTAAGTCTTTTTTCAAATCTTCAAAGGCTCTATCCACATCAATCATCTCATAGCTGAAGATGCTAATCAAGCCCTGTACTAATACTAGCATCTAAAATTTTAGTTGGGTAAGAGGCTGTAAAATGGTCTCCACCTTAGAGAGACTTGACATTTGACTAAAATCCATAAAAATGGTCTAGTCATTTTATTTCTTCTCCATCAGCTTTTTTATTTTTACCTTCGAGATGACTATGTCATCTATAGGAATAGGTAAGGGAGTCTCAATTAGACTATCTATTTGATGTCTTCTTTCATATCTTGGACCACCTCATCTAAGGCATCTAGAGACTCCTTATTTTTTGATTTTGCCTTATTACAACTCAAAAAATCATTCACTTCAACATTTCTTTCCTTCACTTGGACACCACTACTGCTTGAACCATCCTATCCATCATGCTATAAAGCTTATGGATAAGTAACTATGAATTATGAACATTTGGGGATATCAAGGTGAGAAATTGGTCTAAAAAAATGATCACTTATGAGCTCACCTACTATGAGTCCACAATGAACCCAATTTCTTGATTTAAGTTGTATAATTGATGGACCATGGGGTGGATACCTATAATTTGAGAATGGGCAATGATGTCATTCTTCAATTGTAATATTTCTTAGTCATTGGTCAAAGACTCTTACTTCATTTTATAATGTAATTATAGATGTGTGCCTATATATTCTAGAAGACTATTGTGGTTTTGTGTGATATCAAGCTCTTACTCATGTATCTTATTCTCTATGTCCAAATTTTTCTTCTTTAGGCCATCTATCTTAGCCTCCAATTTAGCCACTTGAATCCATAGATGGGCTCTTTGACTGGATTCCACTTGGAAGATCTCATTTGTAACATGGATTTGTAGGTTAAACCTCATTTTAGTAAATTTCATGTCTTTGGTTCTACATATTTCTTTTCCAAATATTTACCTACCTTGATATAGTCCATAATGATGAAATTCTAAGTTTATTCAATCAACTCAATCTTGTCAGTCAATTTGGCCTAGTTAAGGTTAGGGCCAACAAAAGTATAGAATAATCCCCTTATTTTATCTAATCTTGGGTCTTGATTACTTATGGTTTCATGTGTGAAATCATTAGGTATTACTACACCAGGTCAAAGAATTACCACATGTGAGACACCATTAGGGCCTTAGCCAATTTTCCTCTCCTTTTCTCTTCTTAGGCCTCTCAAGATTTTATAGAAGTTTCCAACTACTAGTTTATCTATTATTGAGACTAAATTAATTTCCTCATAAAGGGGGATCTTTATGGTAATTTAAAAGGAATGGTCACTTGCTACTATAAATCAGTGGATGTTGTTCCTATAGAGATGAATGGATGAAGGGTTAGGCTGGAAGGTGACAAAGGTGGGAGGATGTGGAGAGGGGTAATGGGAAATTGTTCTATAATGGATGTGATTATGGTAGATGAATATGAGGGAGTGAAAAGTGGCATAAGGGAGGTGATTGGTTGGGTAGAAGAAAGAGGTGTAAACTTGGTTGAAACTATGGAGGGTAAAGATAGAGTGAGTAATGCAATAGAAGTGGAAATAAGGGGGGTGAGAAAATGACACCTTAATTTATGGGGGCTCTAGTGGAGGGATATAATCTTATGTCTTAGAGCCAGATTGAGATGGATCTACCTTAGGTTGCCTTGAAGAGGCCTGTTATTATTGTTTGGTAGCTGGATGTAGATATAGAGGAGGTGCCAGTTCATAAGCCTCTGTGTTATGGAATCTTCTTCTTCTTCTTCTTATTCTTCTTCTTCTTTGATTGAGACATCTCCTTCTTATTTCATTTATTCCTTGTGGTGTTCATCCTAAATTTCCTTGAATTTCTCATCCATGTCTAGGTCTCTAAAACTCAGCTCCTTACGCAATTCTTACCTATATTTCCAATAAACATCTATTTTCTCCTAGCTCAATCCCCTCTTTATGAGTTATTATTTTATACCGCTTGCCATTTTTGTATGGGTTCAAATTCTTAAACTACTTTATAAAATAACTCCTATGACTTATGGGTATGTAATGGGATCTTGGATAGATCCATGTAATACTTGATATCATCCTCTATTGGTGACCTTCACTCATTGAAGTATAGTCAGGGCTCATAATTGAATAGGATGGTGGTCTTCAAGGTGGCTATGTGGCTAACCAAGGCATAGTTCTATTGGTCATTGATTTTGTTGAGTCTAAGCTTTGTTAGTTTGAGTGCAAGAAATCACTCCTTTGACCTCTTCACCATTGTAATTCCTCCCATTTAAAATGGGATGTCATAGAAGTCCTTATTTTTATAGCTCATGTTGTAGATAAAGTCCACCATGTTGAGTTTGTAGGCTAACACCAAGGCTAGGGTCCTATTCATGAGTAGGGGTGGGAGCTAGAATGGTTCCCCTTTAAATTCATGGATAGGATGAATGTCAAATTAGCCCTGAATAAATAGTTAATTAAAATTATACCATTAGTGATCCATGACCTCTAGAAGTTCATTATTATAAATGAATTATCCTCTTGGCTGAGGTCAATCAAAATTAGGGATAGGAAACACTCTAAAAATTCATAATAATCTTGATTTGGCTGACAGGGTATGGGTCCATGTGGAGATAGGGATCACCATGTTAGTATGTGTGCTTATTTCAATGGTGTTGATAGTGATATTCAAAGATAAGAACATGGATTTTTGGTATATGATTAGGTGGAGGAAGGAAGAATACCTAAATGTATTATATACTGAGAAATTCACCAGCTCATTATGAATGTCAGTGGTAATAGCATCTGTAAAGTCCATCTTGTAAGATTTTTCTTTGCTTACAATCATCAAAAGGGAGACCACACCTAATTGGAAATAATCTACATTAGTGTTTGAGTCCATCTTGAATATGAACACTAGTATGGAAAGGGCATCATACATATCCTATGCTACAAAACTCAAAAGAACAATGGATAAAGGAGGCATCTCCATGTAATTACCATGAAGGGCTATGATGATGAAATTTTTATTTAGGGCACGGGTATCCCATACACTCTATAATCTCTCCATACTATAGATTTATGTGATGGGGTCACTTAGGATTCAGAGCATCTCCTGTATTGTATCACCACTTATATCTACTCTTAGGTGGTTGATGCCTTTAATAATGTTAGTGTTGGTGTCATATATTTATGTACATAAGGAAATAATTTCAGGCTATAGGTACACATAAGGTAGAATGTATCGAGCTAGTGTGGAGCTCCAAATATAGTACCTAAATGACTGAGTCATTATTCTTAATCTTCTAGAGCATTTGGGTGTGGGCATCCTCCTATAAGATCTTTTGGTTCTTGGCTAATTTAGGATTGAATATCCCATCTGTATAATCAAGGAATAATGAAGGGCCCTTATGATTCCCTTTGGATATACTCTTGACATTTGGAACTTTGGGCCTCATCTGTGTGGGGGTAGAAGTATATGATTTGATTTTAGAAAATTATGGTTAAGGGTCTTCATTGCCACTTGATCTACTAGTTTTCTTCCACCTAAGGTTCCCTTCACAACTAGATGAGGACGTAGAATTATCCATCTTTCAATCCTTTCAATAATATTTTTTATTCCAAGTAAAATATTGAATATTTATTTTATTCTCATGATTCAATACCCAATTTTGCACAATGCTTCACATGATTGTTTTTTGCCAAAGATTCTTTACTCGACTCAACTCACTACTCTTTAAAATATTTAATGTGTTTAAGTGTTTATCTCATTAAAGAGAATGGTTTTATAATCCCATAATTTTATGTGATCATGGAACCTTTTGAAATTGGGTGCCCATCAATGTTAAAGGTAGCACACATGCTTGGGGAGTGTCTCAAAAGAGATTTGCAATGATATTTATGGGAGATCATGAAATATAGAGTGCTTATATATTAATTAAAAGGGGAGTGGGGTAGATAACCATATATAAATAAATTATTCAAAATTAAGGAGAGCTAAGGAGTGGGAACCTAACATGGATTAATAGTAACATGTTCCAATGGTAGTTATTTCAAGGGAAAAAACAATAAAGAAAGGGAAACAAACTAACAAAAAGGGAAGCTAACTATATACAAAGGGAACCCAAAAATTTATTTCAAGTGTTTTAAGTGGATTCCATTAACCATAATCTCTAAGGCATTTCCTTCTTCATCCTCCAACACAAATTCATTACCTTACCTATTACTAATGATGTGAAAATGTCCTCTCCATTGGGAATCAAACTTTGCATGCTAACCCAAATTTATGGTTCTTTCATCATACTTTAGAACTATGTCTCCCACCTTGAAACCTAGGTTAGATGAATTATTGTCAAACCATTTCTTGATTACCTGATATTGTGCGACCTTAACATCACTAGCATATTCTCTTTCTTCCTAAAGGCTAAGTACTTCTGCCAACCTAACCTCCATCATATAGATCCTCATTTTATATCTTTTCAAATCTATTAAGAACCACATATGTTGAAAGGTATATCATAGGAGATACCTTGAAGGTATTATAAGGGCCTTCAAAATATCACCTAGTAGTGCCTTCCATGTAATGGAAAAATCCACTTGTTATTTAAAGGAGAAATTCACTCTCGTGTTTGTTCAAAAAGTATCTCCTAGAGGATACCTTGAAAGAGAAAGCCACTCTTGTGCATATTTGAAAGGTATCTCCTAGAAGATACATTGAAGATTTTAAAGGTCCTTCAAAATATCACCTAGTAGTGCTTTCCATGTAAAGTAAAATTACACTTGTTCCTTAAAGGAAAATCCACTCTTTTGCATGTTTGAAAGGTATCTCCTAGCAAATACCTTGAAGGGGAAATCCACTCATGTGAATGTTTGAAAGGTATCTCCTAGGATATACCTTGAAGTTACTACAAAGGACTTCAAAATATCACCCAATAGTGCTAAAATAGGTGATTCCACTTGTTGATGCACTTAATATGCTCCCTGTGTCATTAGGGAATGGGGGTGAAGTAAGAAACTCAATTTTAAGTACTAGAAAACTCAGGTCTTGAGTTATTTATACAACTACCATTGGGAATAATGTAGAGATATGATCACCACTTTATATATTTTCCAATTATTGTCAAATATATAAACAAACAATGGACATTTATAGAATGAACTATTTTAAAGTGATTCTTGGGTAGCTTCAAAGGAGAGAAGGGTAAGGTAGAATAGATAATTTTCTTAACATGATCAAAATTACTACAACACATAAAAATAACTTTCAAAAAATTTATCATATTACTCAAATATAAATAAAAGCATTTGAAGCTTCAAAGGAAAAGAAATGCATATGTTTAAAGACATATTTCATAAAAATACTCATTCATAGTAAATTGTTTAACACAATTGAAAATATGATGAAAATAGAGAAAATTTACTAACAGAGTTGTCAACCTAGTGTTAAACTCAAGATAACAAATGCATATATTGAGTGTTATTTCCAAATTAGTCAATAAGAAATAAACTACTAGTCATCTAAAAGCATGAGAAATAGAAACTATAAAAATACACAATGAGGCACTTCAAACAAACTTTTAAATTCATGGCTCCCTTGTATTAATTCTTATAACAATTGTTTTTTATTACAAATGAGGGGGGGAAAGAATGAACTTCTTCTTGGTGTTTATATTCCATTACCACATCCTTCTTAAACTTGAATAAATGCTTGGCAATGACATTGTTTGGGTCCCAAGGTCTGAAATCATACTTCGACAAAGGTATGAGTACTTATACCTTATAGCCACAATGACATCATACCACTTTATGATCTTAGTGCTCCCCAGCTTGTAAGGAGTCTTTTGGGTGACTATCTTCTTTTTTTAGGACACAATCAAGTCCATGTAATAGTTGATAAGCCATCTCTTCCTCAGATAATTTCATAGGTACATATCTTATCAAACTAAGTAGACCCACCATTACTCCTATTTAGATGACTATGAAATTTCATCCTCACATCTCATCCTTTCAAAGATACCATAGACTAAGTTAGAGCATGGCATAACCTATGGCTTCACTGTGGCCTTGTAAAGATTGATATTATTAATTGCATGGATGTTCAAAGCCAATTGGATTATGTGATGCATTGTATCAACCTCATCAACAAACCTAGCTACTTCTACATTGAACTAAATGTTGATATAATGTATGTCCCCTAAGTTTATAACCTTAGGGATGAATTATATATATTTAAAAATAATTGAATTGCCATACTAGAATAAGAAGTCATTATTTTTGAAAGAGGTGCTCTTACCCATGGTGGAGGGATATGCTTGTGACATTTTTGTAATATTTTGGGTAGTAAAAATTTTACTTCTATATCTCTCTACAATTTTTGAGCTCCAATAATGTTAGCCAGGATGTAACTTGTGAATAGCTCAGTGATCGATGAAGGAAGCTTCCAAGAAATTATTATGCTTTTGACAAATGTCATACTCAGCCATCCTTTGAGGGAGTGGTCTAAGTTTATGCACTTTTTTTAATGATTTTTATATCTATCCTTTAAGGGAGTATTCCACTTTAGGTTTGAGAAATTTAAAATATGTTTTCCACAATTGTCCTTCAAGGGAGAATATTGTGAATGCTAACAATGACCTATGATGGCTAGTGGTTTGGATTTTTACTTCATCATCACCAAGTTTGATCTTGGACTTAAAAATTTTATCCATTATAAAAGGCCATATGGAGAAGTCAAAATCTATTTCAAATGAAGTTATTATGGATGATATTGATCATGGTCAGCCCATTAATATTTCTATTCCAAGTGCTACAAATCCACCAAGTAACCCCTCATCTAGTTGTTCAATTCCAAGTGTAAGTCTAGATTCAAGTCCTAGTTCTGCAAGGAAGGTAAGAAGATTAAGTGGAATTTATCAAAGGAGTTCAAATCAAGCACATGAAGAAAATCCAAGAGGTGAGACATTGAATTTTGCTTTGCTTACCAAGTCTGATTTTGAACCATAATGTTTTAAAGATGCATATACTAATGGGGTTTATATGCAAGAAATGCAAGAAGAGATGGATTATATTCATAGGAATGACACTTGGGAGCTTACAAAGCTTCCACATGACAAGAATAATATTGGCACCAAATGGGTCTACAAGACAAAGTGTAATAGTGATGGAAGTGTTGAAAGGCATAAGGCGATATTAGTTGCTTAAGGATTCACACAAAAGTATGGCATTAATTATGAAGAGACATTTGCACTAGTAGTAAGACAAGAGACCATTATAATGCTTATTTCATTAGCTGCTCAAAAGAATTGGAGCATCCATCATATGGATGTGAAGAGTCCCTTCTTGAATGGGTACTTAGAAGAAGAAGTATTTTTTATTTTTGCAACTCTTATCTCTTCTATATTATGAATATTGCATATATTTGGCTACGATTTAATTTTATTTAAAAATTATACATTTGATATCTAACATATAGCTTTAAATGAAAATGTAGGTAACAATCACTAAGTTGAGTATATTTTTAAGAGATTATTTTTATTAATACAATGTAGATGGTGATTCTAGTTCATGTCATATTAATGGTGAGCTCATCAACTCTACATGTGTTTGTAACAACTTTTATTTATTTATTTTAGCATTTAATTGCATTAAAATTAAAATTAATTTATAATTTGAATTTTATCCACCATCAGAGCTTTATTTGATAGGTGTCACCTTCATATTCTCTCTCGAAAGGCTATCAAATTTTTATTTGATAGGTGTCACCTTTAGAAAGATATCATATCTTTCCTTAGCAGGTATCACCTTCAAAAGGCTTTTGGATAATTGTTAGCAACTTGACATTAATCATGTGGCTTAGATGGAGACATGCATCTCTTTCAAAGGTGATCTCATATATCTTGGGATTCAACTTTGTGGGGATGACATATGGAACTATTGTGTGGGCCTAAAGGGGGCACACATCCTTCTCATGGATAATAAGACTCGAGTAGCCCTTTAATTTGACATGTGTTCCCTTTAGGTCTATCTAATATAAATACATGCTCACATCATGTTGCATCTATCTAAAGCTCACAAGAGCTCATAAGTAAGACATATGGCAGCACCCAAACTATTTGATCAAATCTTGATGGTGAAATGTATCCCCTAGGAGATACCTTGAAGGGGAAATCCACTCTTTTGCATGTTTTAAAGGTTTCTCCTAGGAGATAACTTGAAGGTATTACAAGGTCCTTTAAAATATCTCTTAGTAATGCCTTACATGTAAAATAAAATTACACTTGTTCCTTGAAGGATAAATCCAATATTTTGCCTATTTGAAAGGTATCTCCAAGGAGATACCATGAAGGGGAAATCTAATCTTACTTTCCAGACTTGAAGATAAACATACTCATCAATACTCACCATATTATTATTATAAGCATAGATATGCATAAATTGAAAATGATTATAAATGTGATTTTTGATATAGTTGGTGGTTGGGCTTCATAGCTAGTCAAGGACTTTATACATTGTTCCCATTATAATATCGAAAAGAAATGAAATCATATAGAAGTGGCATATTGGAGTGTGCCACTTGTCCTTGTGAATTATTTTTTATCTTAGATTTTAGCTTCAAATTTCACCCAGGGTAAACATTACATCATTAGTTAGCATCATATGCAAAAATGGTACTTAGTCTAAATTGAGGAAATAGATGCTAGGCATTTCATATATTTTGTTGAGTAGCACCATACCAATCCAAAATCCCATCATAAATTTATTTATTGGAGTGTTATTCTTTCCTTTGTATGTCATGGTTTACTTGGGAAGAAGCCATGAATTCAACACCTTTTCCATAGTATTAAAATGATTCCATGAGACTAGCCTATGTTTGTCAGAATAAGTGAGAGTTTTAGGCATCAACATTATCCACTAGGAGATTCCTTCATGGGTAACATGAAGGTATATTCTACGAGATACCTTGAATATATTACAAACCTTAATAACACTAGGCATGTTCAATCTCAAGGTATCCAATAGGAGATTCCTTTGAGGTCCTTGTAATAGCTTCATGGGTAACTTGAAAGCATCTCCTAAGAGGTAGCTTGAAGATATGAAAAGGACCTTCAAGGTAAAGGAAAATTTTAGAGGTACAATAATGTAATTATTCAAATCTAAAACTATTAATGTAATAGGAAAAATTGTTAAACTAAATTGAGGTGAAAAGAGCATGTGCGTAGGAGGACCTAAAATTCATGCTCTTATGTTTGGCCTATGATCACAAATTCATGCTATATAAATTATTAGAATTCCCTTCAAGTTATCAAGTTATCAACTAGTAATGCTTTCAAGGTGAAGGAAATTTATACTAGGAGATACGTTCAATATCCCTTTGAATGTATGATACAACCCTTCAAGGTGTCTACTAGGAGGTTCCTTAAAGGGCCTTAAAATACACTTTTAATACCATCATGGTTATCTTGAATGTATCTCCTATGAGATGTCTTATAATAAAAAATCACTATTATACATGATTGAAATGTAACTCGTAGGAGATACCTTGAAAGTACCCATTGATGGGTGTTTTGAAACATATTATAAACATACTTCCCCCTCATCTTTCTCCTTTGAAACAAATGTTTATGGATTCCTTTTCCCATTAGATTATATTGGTTGGTGCACATATAATTTATTTTTGGTTTGGTCATAACTTATTAGTTTAAGTGTGAATCAATTTTTACATTATGAAGATTTAATATGTGTTTTGTATTGTAGTTAATAAAAAAAAAATTCATATAATGATGCAATATGTAACTTGAATTTTAAAAATATCAATATTTAAATCATTATAATTGTTTTATAGAATATCTTCAGGTGAGAAAGGAATTCCCACATTTAAAAGGTAGAAGAAGGCCTCACTCTAAGAGAATGTGGATACAAGGTAGAATAAGGCCTCACTCTAAGAGAATTCAGATATAGTACCATTTAAAATTCCAAAACTAAAATGAAATCCACATCAACATCTTCTATTTTATGTTGGTGACAAAATTCCTCTTGTTGATTGGTATTTTGAGCTATTTAGTCCATCAAACATGAATGCAGATATATACTTATTTAGCACTACATCGGGAAAAGATTCTTTTCTAAGGATGAACTTGAATATTCCATTCAATTCCAACCGGAAGTATGGAATGGAGAAGAGGGAATTCTCTATCGAGATACAACTAATTTCAATAAATTTACACTGAGTAAAATGGAATTGACAAAAAGAAAATTATCCTTCTTGTGAAAAATTTGGGTTTTATTTGAATAGCTGTGATAACCTTAAAATGTTTGGGTTGATAAATAGAGATAATTTGGTCATTATAATAGAATATGTTAAATGAAAACTATGAAAAAGGGGCAACAACTTCTTCTACTTGCCACCATGTAAACATGTATTAAATATACCCTACATTCATGATAGAAAAAACCTTGAATAAAATAATACAAGCAAGGGAAACTCATTTGTATGTAGATTTGAAAGAGTCCATACAAGTACTCACACTAGTGGAGAAAAATAATATCTAATAAAAGGTTAGAAGATATTTGTTGACACAAACTTCTGATCAGACACATTGACTTCTCTACATGATATATTGACTCTAGCAATTACATCTTGAACATTCTTGTATAGATTTGTGAAGTGGGGGATGCTAATATCAAAATAATAAATATGAATGAAATAGGTTTTAATGAAATAATTCATTCATATGTAAAACATAATGAGGTTCCAATAAAGGATTATTTATAATTATTTTGATCCAAGCAACCTTAAATGTATTATTGAATCAAAGGAAGTCCTGGAAGATATGTTGAACAAAAAAATCATGAGATTCAAAATTGTAGATGGCTAACACATAATTACAACATAATAAATAATTATTTTAGAGGAGGAATACAATTCACTATCATTGAGAAATAAATGTTTTGTTAGAAGGGCAAGATTTCTAAAAAGTTTTACTCCATTTCATAATGTTCACAAGATATGTAACCAATATTATGAAGCCAACAAAACAATTTATAAGGCTTAATTTTTAGAAATATTTTGATATACACATGAGCTTATCCAATTGAGAGGTTGGAATAATCTTGAAAGAGGGAAAAAGAAGATAGGAAAATACATGAACAAGATAGACACCTATTCACACAAATGAACTATTCAACACAATGACTATAGGAGAGAAAATGCCTTCTTCTCATGGAATAGCCCATTTGGGATCACTTTGATAGGTGTTTCATTTATTTTAAAGTGGTACATACTTAGTTTATATTAAAAAAATATTTAAATCTAATTATTAAAAAAATATTTAGAAATATTCAAGGGATATTAGATAAACAAAAAATAGAACTAGCAGATTTATTAGAAAAAGGATTTATTTCCTTCTTGAAAACCCATAGGTATGATAACATGAATATTTGGTGAAAAAAGGTGAAGCAAGAAAGTAACATATTCTCAAAAATTGTAGATTATTTCACCAACCATGATTCGACACTACCATGAGACAAAATAATCACTACTGAAGAGGTATTGGAGTATTATAGAATTTCTATGAAAAGGTTTGATGATTTGTGTGTCCTGAATGAAGGTATTTCAAAAAATAAAAAAGTATGAGGAGCATTATCTTAAGATTCATTAAGTATATTGAAAAAATATCTATTAATGATGGAGCTCAGCTTCCCAAAATAGATATAAAAGCATTTAGTTTCCATTATAGGCCCCCATGTCTTTGTCAATACATTTTAGAAGATTTTAGTGAAATTTTCATTTTTGGTCTTCACATTGATTTAATAATTATTGATCTTTTGAATCTCATTATAATTTTTAAGGAAGAACATCTTCACCTATTTATTTAGGCATTAATTTATAAAGTTATTGTTCAGGCCTTCAATGTAGTGATCATCCACAAACTATAACATATTTCTAGCATTCCAACCTCTCTCAAGAATCTATGTGTTGGTAATTTCCATTCCATGGAAGAAATGGGTGTCATATTATGGGGTCTAGATAGTGATGGATTAAATTAGACTCATATTGTAGGTATCAATTTTTGTCAAGATCCCACTTATTTTTAGCTTAAATATGTCATCCTCCATTCCCAACAAAGTAAATTAGAGGAAGTTTTTGACATCTACAAAGATATACTAATATTTCAAATGATTGGTTCACACAAAACATGAAGGCCATTTAAAAATGAACTAGGTAACTACTTTTGGGAAAGACTTATCTCTAATTTAAACAATTCAAATATATGTGATGTGATATGGGTATATATAGGAGTTGGATTGATGTGTGCTTATATAAAATCGTAAATAAATTTATTTTGCATTATAAAAATTGAAAAATAAACAATTTTTAATTTTTAATTTCAAAATTGTCTAACAAATTTAGAGAAACCAATATAATAAAAACCACTTTGATTAGTACAAAGTGCATAACATTTTTAATTTATTTTATAATCATGCTTCATTTTCTAAATATAACATCTTAAAAATATTTTAGTGTGTATGCTTTATTTTTAAAACCTAACAGATTAGCAATACATTATGTACAACACTAATGGCATTGCATGCAAGTAAATAAATAATAATAATGAAAAATCATATCAATGAACATGGCATGTTGTAATTTGAATAAGGTAAGATAAGATCATGCATATTTTTTCAATTATATAATTTTTTATTTATCAAATATTTATAATACTGCTAAAATATTGCTTCATCTTTTTATATCTCAATTAAAATATTTCATAATGTAGCTTTAGAACTTTGTGCCTCCAACACAACAACCCTTGACACATGTTTGTAGGTTATTTCCTCCATAAAAATAACAAAAGGTAAGACTCTACAACAAGACACATTTTTAAAATACAAATATCAAGTCAATTGACGATGATAATTTTTTGGTACTACATTATATAATACCTTTCAGGGAATAAAGAACAAAAGGTTCAACAAAAGAGTACACCCATACAAACTAGAAAAAGGCAAAAAAAGATGACAACACCTTTCAATAAATGTGTAATTATATAATTTAATTCAATTTTAAAATATATTAATTTTACTTATTTATTTAAACACATTAAAATTGTTTTTTTCTTCATGGATAGGAGATTGTAGAAGACAATAAAATATAGACTTGCATTAGCCGTGGATTTGGAAGTGTGGGCTCAATTTATTGTTGTGTAGACTTAAATGTGGTTATATTTACCCATTAAAATATTGTTTACATGTTTAATTTACCCATTATAATGTTGTTTACATGTTTAATTCTCCCAGTTTAAAATAACACAATATGTGTTAAGCTATGTCTTCAATACAATAAATTTTGATGCAGAGTATGCATGTGTTCTTTATCAATAAAATAACAATAAAGTGTATTGTGCTATAAACAATTACATTGTTATTGATTTAAAGAGTGTTTAATTTGACGTGTCTTATTAGAAGTATATTAATGGGGTTTAACTATTAAGGTGTATATTCATTTGAAATTAGTGATAGTGAACTTTAGCATAGAAAAGTAAATCCTATTTTGTTTACTGTGATGGGTCGTATACACATATAAATATGTATTGGTATGCATAAGAATATCTGATACTTTCATTCCTGTAATAATATATATGTTGGTTGATAAATGTTAAATTCCTATGAACATTTATGATAAATGAGTTATGGAAAAATGGGATTGTTTCAAAATATGATAAAGTTATGGTTATGTTATAATGATTCAATATGAACATTTATATGATTATGCATGTTACAAAATTGGTAATAAAAATGGTACATATGTGTATAATGAGTATAGTTACAATGTGGTTTATTATATATTTATTTTTATATATGTTTATATGAATCTTTATAATATTCAAGGAAAAGAAAAAAACAAATGAATCAAATTAAATGCATTATGTTTATATGTTACAATAAGAAATGCAAAACAAAAGCACATCAATAACCAATCTAGTAACATGTAAGAAAAATTCTTAGGAAATTTTCCTGTTATATTTCTTATAATATAATATTGTTAATAAATGATTCATATTTTTTTTAACAAAATATAGACATTTCAAAGGTGGAGGTAAAACCAACTTCTAAAAAACTATTGATTTCAGGGTTGGATGACTTATTATTTATTTTGCACAAAACAAAAGATATGTAAATGAATGATACGAGAAAAAATAAGATTATAAAATAGAAAATATGTCATACTACACTTGATATGATTCCAAAGACATTTTGAAGGTGGCACTACAGTATTTTTCTCACATTGGCATTTGGTCAAAGATAGAGGGCAATCATTTAAGGGTACTCATTCAAGCCATGGGTTACACAATTTTAATCTTAATGTTTCTTTGGTGGAAAAGATATTCTAAGTTTTTCAATATCAAAATAAAAAAAGTGGATGAATTTATTTTTAAAGGGACCTTTGGAGACAATGTTTTAATTTCCAACATATTGCTCATTGATTGTAATTCTCAGAATTATGTTACAAATCAAAAATTGAAAATGAGTTATGTTACTTCAAGTAGATATACTAGAAATTGAATTTGAAAAGATTAAAATGGATAATCAAAATGATGTCAAACATCAAGTTCTTGGGATAAAGCTAAAAATCCATGCCAATAGTTGTGAACTAGTGTATAGAAAGATGTAACTGTCATGTCCCCTTTTTCATGGACATTGACAGATGTGATGATTGGCCTATTATACGACCTTCGTAGGCTAATAGGATGGATAGAGGGTCATAATGGAGCTTGGATTGACTTTGATTCACAGGATTTCTACATTTGATTTTCATTCGGGCTCTTTCGGACACATTTGGCCTGAGCTCCTACTTTTTAGGGATACTTGATATGCAGCGGAGCGCCTTTATTTTGGTATGGTCATATGCGGAATCACTCCCTGATTCACCTGCTTCGATCGGTTTGAGGATCCGACGTATATTGAGGGAGATATTAATATTTGATTGATTTAATCAAATATTAATTATTTGGTCTCATTAATAATTAATTATTAATTATTAATTATTTGCTCTAATTCTAAATTAGAAACCCTAATGCTAATTTAAGAAAACCCTAATTAGGGCAAGCATATCTTTTGAGGGTATAAGGGTTTCACATGGAGGCCATTATGGGAGTATGCATAGATTATTGATTATTGATTTGAAGAAATTCTTCTGTGAAGACTGAGCCAAGGGTTCCAGGATTCCATTGCAGTGGAGAACGTTCCCTCTTCATTGTGTGTGATTTAGAGGCTGTGAGATATCAGCTGATTTATTGCCAAATTGAGAGATAGCTTCATCCAGAAGTTATCACAGAGATACAGATCTGAGAGATAGCTTCATCCAGAAGTTATCACAAAATTCCAGGGTTGAGAGATAACTTCACACAGAAGTTTATCACAGAGCTTTCCAGGTATTTTCTTTATTTAGTTTTGATCTAATAAGTTATACAGAGATAGATCTTGTGTTAGAATCTATATTCGTGAGATCAGGCTGTTCAGCTATCAGGGGTTAAGAACAGACAGGTTGGCGGCCGTACCAAGTCCGTACAAGTCTGTACAGATCCATGCAGATATCGACACCAGTAGACAGAGATCCCCAGTGACCGACATTGGTCGTCTGAGGACCGACGTCAGCAGATAAGGACCTACAGAGACTGACGTCGGTAGTATATCGATCGACGCCGGCGACTGTGTGTCCGACACAGCAGGCTGAGACTTCTAGAATTGCAAGTTTATTCCCAGTTTGCATGAATTCAGGGTTTTTAAGACCAGATTTTAATATTCTTTTATTTGTATAACAGAGACTCAATTGTGTAATCGTCCAGAAGAACAAGTAATGAGATCTTTATTTGCTATTGAGAGATTATACTGTGATTTGTGTATGCTTATTTTGAATCTATTCTGCAAGTTTGTATCTGTGATCAGAGCTTTATGAGTTTATATATTCCCTGTTTGAAGGGGATATTACAGTGGTATCAGAGCTTTGGTCTTTGGTATCATAGTTTTGTGTCTTTCATATATCCCTATTTAGAGGGGATATTACAGTGGTATCAGAGCTTTGGTCTTTGGTATCATAGTTTTGTGTCTTTCATATATCTCTATTGACAGGGGATATTACAGTGGTATCAGAGCTAAATTCCTGCCATCCTGTTGGGCACATCAGAGCTAATGTCTTGCCATCCTGTTGGGTAGCTTGGGTAAAGTATCATGATGACTTCATATACTCAGAGTCGATGGGACTATGATATGAGGAAGTTGAAACTAAGTTTGAAGAGGTTGAATGAATCTCTTTCATATCCTACATCCAAAAACAAACCCGCACGGTATATGACTTCAGGGTTTTTAAGACCAGATTTTAATATTCTTTTATTTGTATAACAGAGACTCAATTGTGTAATCGTCCAGAAGAACAAGTAATGAGATCTTTATTTGCTATTGAGAGATTATACTGTAATTTGTGTATGCTTATTTTGAATCTATTCTGCAAGTTTGTATCTGTGATCAGAGCTTTATGAGTTTATATATTCCCTGTTTGAAGGGGATATTACAGTGGTATCAGAGCTTTGGTCTTTGGTATCATAGTTTTGTGTCTTTCATATATCCCTATTTGGAGGGGATATTACAGTGGTATCAGAGCTTTGGTCTTTGGTATCATAGTTTTGTGTCTTTCATATATCTCTATTGATAGGGGATATTACAGTGGTATCAGAGCTAAATTCCTGCCATCCTGTTGGGCACATCAGAGCTAATGTCTTACCATCCTGTTGGGTAGCTTGGGTAAAGTATCATGATGACTTCATATACTCAGAGTCGATGGGACTATGATATGAGGAAGTTGAAACTAAGTTTGAAGAGGTTGAATGAATCTCTTTCATATCCTACATCCAAAAACAAACCCGCACGGTATATGACAGCGAATGAGGAGTGGGAGTTAGTACCACCTCGAATTCAGAAGTTGTTGCCTTTTGATCGCTTTGTTAAGCATAGGAGAGAGCACTACAGATCACTTCGACGAGAGAGTAGCATGTCCCATGATTATTATGATTATGAGATAGGAGATAGTGAAGATGAGGATGAGTTTGATGCTTGCACTCAGAGTGTACAGGTGTGCTCAGATGTTAGTGCACTGAGGGTTGATGATCTCTCAGCTATGGCAGATATTGTAGAAGAGTCCCAGGATCCGATTATTGCAGATGATACTCAGGAGAACACAGTGGATAGTTTTGAGGACTTAGTTTCACCGGTTGTTCCTTTCCGTATGGAAGAGTTAGATAGTGATGCTACAGTTGTTGATACTCCGTCTGTTGATATGAGCTTTGGAGTTGATTTACAAAGTATGGATGATCATTTGTATATTGAGGTGGTTGGTGGTGAGTACATTCATGCAGTTGTCACTGAGGAACAGGTTGTTGATGCTGATACACATATACAGGATTTGGATCTTGCTGATTCTGATGAGTTTGAGATACCAGTGGAGTCATGTCTCCAGATTGATTATTCTCACATGGATGACAGTGTGGTACAGTTGGTTGTGCCACCTTTACAGAGAGATCAGTTGGGGTGGGTGGGGGAGTATGTTGATGCTTCCACATATAATTTCTACTATACTGAACCCTTCATGGAGTATTTGCTGGATAGTGCAGGGGTTCATCTGGACTCACATAAGATGACAGAAGGTGTTCTTGTCTGAGGTTCTAGTGCTATTAGCAGATTGGGTGAGGAGATTTTATGAACCCTTTCTACTATGTTACCTTACAGGGATGTTGAGGTGATGTTTGTTGAGCTGAGATTGGATCCATCCATTGAGTCCCAGTTTGGCAATAGTGTGCCAATAGTAGAGTTTGGGGGTTCTTACCAGCATCATATGATGAGTTATGCTCCTTATTTTTCTTTACATCTAGAGATTAGTTTTGGTGTCAGTGATTCAGATACCAATAATTGTCATATCCACGGTCTAGTTGGATGTGAGTATCAGTCAGATAGGGACTTGAATTTTGACAGAGTTGATATTTTAGTTGGCTTGAGTCCCTCAGAGTGGTTTCTTCTACCGGCATCTATAGTTGGTCTTCAGATAGTTGTTTGGGTGTCGAGTGTAGTTTTTCAGTTGCTGATTTTGATACTGTTGATGCTGTTGATGTTGATGGTTTATTCACATGGATTGGTTGGTGACATGATGGTTGTTACACAACTTTTTCCTTGGGATCCAGGTGGATCGAGTAGTTCATTGTTCTGAGATTGCTTGGGGACAAGCAATTTTCGGAGGGGCGGATTGTCATGTCCCCTTTTTCATGGACATTGACAGATGTGATGATTGGCCTATTATACGACCTTCGTAGGCTAATAGGATGGATAGAGGGTCATAATGGAGCTTGGATTGACTTTGATTCACAGGATTTCTACATTTGATTTTCATTCGGGCTCTTTCGGACACATTTGGCCTGAGCTCCTACTTTTTAGGGATACTTGATATTCAGCGGAGCGCCTTTATTTTGGTATGGTCATATGCGGAATCACTCCCTGATTCACCTGCTTCGATCGGTTTGAGGATCCGACGTATATTGAGGGAGATATTAATATTTGATTGATTTAATCAAATATTAATTATTTGGTCTCATTAATAATTAATTATTAATTATTAATTATTTGCTCTAATTCTAAATTAAAAACCCTAATGCTAATTTAAGAAAACCCTAATTAGGGCAAGCATATCTTTTGAGGGTATAAGGGTTTCACATGGAGGCCATTATGGGAGTATGCATAGATTATTGATTATTGATTTGAAGAAATTCTTCTGTGAAGACTGAGCCAAGGGTTCCAGGATTCCATTGTAGTGGACAACGTTCCCTCTTCATTGTGTGTGATTTAGAGGCTATGAGATATCAGCTGATTTATTGCCAAATTGAGAGATAGCTTCATCCAGAAGTTATCACAGAGATACAGATCTGAGAGATAGCTTCATCCAGAAGTTATCACAGAATTCCAGGGTTGAGAGATAACTTCACACAGAAGTTTATCACAGAGCTTTCCAGGTATTTTCTTTATTTAGTTTTGATCTAATAAGTTATACAGAGATAGATCTTGTGTTAGAATCTATATTCGTGAGATCAGGCTGTTCAGCTATCAGGGGTTAAGAACAGACAGGTTGGTGGCCGTACCAAGTCCGTACAGGTCCGTACAGATCCACGCAGATACCGACACCGGCAGACAGAGATCCCCAGTGACCAACATCGGCCGTCTGAGGACCGACGTCGGCAGATAAGGACCTACAGAGACCGACGTCGGTAGTATATCGACCGACGCCGGCGACTGTGTGTTCGACACAGCAGGCCGAGACTTCCAGAATTGCAAGTTTATTCCCAGTTTGCATGAATTCAAGGTTTTTAAGACCAGATTTTAATATTCTTTTATTTATATAACAGAGACTCAATTGTGTAATCGTCCAGAAGAACAAGTAATGAGATCTTTATTTGCTATTGAGAGATTATACTGTGATTTGTGTATGCTTATTTTGAATCTATTCTGCAAGTTTGTATCTGTGATCAGAGCTTTATGAGTTTATATATTCCCTGTTTGAAGGGGATATTACAGTGGTATCAGAGCTTTGGTCTTTGGTATCATAGTTTTGTGTCTTTCATATATCCCTATTTGGAGGGGATATTACAGTGGTATCAGAGCTTTGGTCTTTGGTATCATAGTTTTGTGTCTTTCATATATCTCTATTGACAGGGGATATTACAGTAACTTCATCATATTACGATTATTGCAAGTTTATTTATTGATTATAAACTTCAATTTGAGTAATAAACTATCATAAATTTCATAAAAATAAATTTTAAATTATTTTAAATATATTTCAATTAATTTCAAATTAATCAATTATAGTTTATAATTACTTTGATCTGGTTAATTTCAATTTGATTTATAGTTGGAGATTCCTTGAAAGTATTGAATCAGGTCCAAGTTTCAAAGCTAATCACCTTTCAAGTGGAAACACCATCCTTTTATCTTTAAATTTCTCATGTTGATCCATTAGTATATTAACACCTGCTCATGAATATCTTGCTAATGAATAATAAATAATTCTCATTAGATATTTTATTACATAGATGAAGTAATTGCTTATTATTTTTTTATCCATAATTTGGATATTCAAATTATTCCATGTGTACCAATAATGGAAGCTACTTCAAAGGATAAATGATTAGTTTGAAGGCCTAGAAGGGTGCTATAGTTCTAAACAGTCCAATCTATTGAAAATGTTTTGCTCTAAAATGGTTTGAAATAATTCAATTTATTTGAAATATAGAAAAAATATTTATGGATAAAATATTCCCCACACCACTTTAGTGAGTAAGTTCAAATTATTTAAATATCAAATTTTAATTAAAATTATCTATGCTCAAATGGTTTGGAACAATCCAATTTATTTTCAATTTATAAAATTAATTTTTGGAGAAAATCTCCTTGAAACACTCCAATTTATAGGTATAAGTCTAAATTATTCAAAATATCCCAATTTATTTAAAATGATCTATGTGCAAATGCTTTGAAATAGTCCAATTTATTTCAAATATAACAAATTTATTTTTGGACAGAATTCTCTTCACTCTAATTTAGTGGGTATAAGTCCATATTATTCAAAGTAGCCCAATTTATTTGAAATGTTCTATGCCCAATAGGTTTGAAACACTCCAATTTATTTGGAATATATAAACTTTAATTATGGAGAACATTTTCTCCACTCCACTTTAGTGGGTATAAGTCCAAATTATTTAAATAGTACAATTTATTCGAAATGATCTATGTCCAAACGGTTTGAAACAGTCTAATTTATTTGGAATATAAGAAAATTATTTGTGAAGAAAATTTTTTCCACTCCACTTTAGTAGGTATAAGTCCAAATTATTCAAAATAGTCCTTTTTACTCTATGATCACTTTATTTCAATTTATAGAAGAAGCAATTTTGGATTTTGAAATATGAGCAAGGGATTATTATCATTGTTGTTATTCTATCCTAACCGAGGTATGAAATTATTCCATAAGAAATTATAATGGCAATCTAATTCCAAATTCAGTCAACCTTAGGAGAGATTCATCTTTTTCCTCTAGGGGTTGATGTTCAAAATAGTCTTCTTCTAATCCTATAGTCATGGAAATGTCTTCAAATACCATGGGATTATCTTGACCATCATAAGAGTGATATTACTCATAAGTAGGGATGTAAGATACCTCTTATGAGTTTACCTTTGTATCATGTCCTAAAATATTATTCTCTATGTTTTTTAATATTTGGAATGTGTTTTTCAAACATTAATACGATGTGTTTTGATTTTATCCAAACAAGTGACAAGGTAAAAAGATACTATAATAAAGAGAGGTGGCATATTAACACATAATTGGAATACATATTTACAAAATTACTCAACTTTGGTTGGTCAAAATAATTAAATTGGAAGAGGGTATGATAACTTTGAAACCTAAAGTGCAAAAGAGCACAACAAACTTAGGTTTAAATATATGTCAATACTTAAAATCTAGATAAAAATTCAATGAGGTGCAACTATAAAATTAGAAGAGAGTATTTTTGATGAGGAAGGTAATAATATGAACTAAGGACCTCAAAATGTGAAAACATAGAAGAACTCCTAAGTATAAAACTAAAATCAAATGGGCAACACAATGCTACCACATGGTAATTAGAAGTATATTGGTTCTATAACTTAGAGCATGAATGAATGTGATATAACCTTAGTTTATAATTATAAGAAAAGGATGATGATCCAATATAACAATGTTTAACCCAAAAATTAAATCATACCCAAGTTAACTCAAACCAAGTGCAAATGGCAAATCAATTAAAAGCTTGGCCTAAAACTTAGAAAGGTAAGATTTTGAATTTGAATTAAAAATGAAGGACTTGGATATTTTTGAAAGATGGTCTAGACTCAATTGGGTAGTATAAAAATGTTGCTTAGACAAAGACAAACACAATGTTTCAAATGAGGATTTGAGCAAGGCAAAAGGTGATTTTGATTTGGTCAACGCAATGCCTTCTTATTCAAATAAAATGGTGGATAGCAAATGTGGTTAGTTTATGATGTGTTTTGGTTTTCAAATAAGTTTTAGACTCATTAATACCAAGCAAGTAAAGGATAAAAAGATAAAATACAACTAAGTATAATGTCCAAAGTCCTAAAACTAATAAGGTTTCTTGATACTATTGAATTTTGTATATATACATGCTCTTAGGAGGATTTTAAGTGTTAACCCAAAAATAAAATCACATGAAGTAGTGGGGTTTTTACACCCCTTTCTCCCAAGAAATTATATGGTGACGTGGAAACTTGGGCTACTCACCCTACATCAACAATATGTCTCTGGCAAGTGGGGTTATTCTAAGACTAAATTTTCAAACATCTAAATGGTCCCAAATATGGTTAACACTAGAGATGCCTCACGTAAATTGATTTTATACTAGCTAAATTAATATGCAAAGGTCTATTTTTTTGAATAGTGATTACATCAATGTACTTCTTAGTGGAATCCCTTGGTTAGCTAGACATGACTTGAGTTTTCATTATGATTGGAGAGTCTAGCTACTCAACCCTTTGGAAATAATAGAATAAATGCCCTTATTTATATACCCCACCATATTTTAGGTTTGGTATGATATTTGGAGATGAAACCCTAGGTCAACACACCCCTAAATAACTCATGAGGAGGTTATGAACTCCTACTCACAACTCAAACTAGTCAAAATGGTTAGTCACTTACTCAAACTAGTCAAAATGTCAAGTTATTGGGTCATAATTTGACTAGAGTAAAATTAGAAGAAAGTGTTAGTAGAATATGAGCCAATACCCCATTTAGGACATTATCAACATGTCATGTACCTCTGATTTAAAATAATTTAGTGTATTAGAGCATTAAATTACATTTCTAAAATTTTGACTTGAAATAATTTGGGAAAATTTAATAATCATATAAAATGTATTGCCCCATTTAGGGATACATTAGCCTAAATTATCACTTGTATATGACAAGATTAAACCATTTAGCACGTTTAAGTGATTTTGGTCTAAATTGTGCATTGTCATAGAATTTTGAGTAAGATTGACAATTTCAACACAATGGTGTTAGGAATTAGATGTCTACACAACTAAGCCTATTCTAGTTTCTACTCCTATTCTACCTTCAGTTACGCCTCATCCTATTTTTGATCTTGTTTTACCTTTAAATGAGCCTAGTCTATTTTTTGCTTCAATCCCACCTTCACATCGAGTGGCCTTCTTACTTTGTCATATATTGATCCCATACCCACATAATGGGATGGTCAAAATTATTATGATATCCATAAATTTTCCAGTCATTGGACCAGAGACTAATAGTTATATCATCCTTCTCCACCTTCTCCTTCTACTGATTTTATTATTAATCACCAAAGTCTACTAATAAGCATATTTATTTCTTCCATGGGACATATAAGAACTCTTACACCCATTTTTGAAAGTTTTTTAAATATATTGACACATTACATCTAACCATTTTTTAGTGAAAATATAAGACTATACCTCCTCCCAAGTTATTACCTAATTATAACCCTAAATATGAAGAGGTATATTATATTTATCATTAGTGTGGTCCACATCATACCAATAATTTATTTATTCTATAGCATCACCTTCATGATCACCTTGTATCGATACCTGCACTAACTATTCCTCCTTCCTTAAGTTGCCCATGTAAGAAGGCTCCTCCTTGTTCACCCATGGCATCTTCTTCCCCACTTGTGGTTCATTCCCCACCTATGATTCCTTCCCCACCCATGCTTCATTCCCCACATATGGTTCTTTCCCCACCCATGGCTCTTTCTCCATTGGTGGTGCCTCTTTATCATCTTGTAGATACCATTCCTATTGCATCACGTATTCCTCTCCATGAGTATTCTACACATGAGATCCCTCATGAGCATGATCCTTCATTTACACATACATTTATCATTGAGGTTATTTAGAGAGAGGTCTTTGCACAAATTTTCATGAGGATTGATAAGACAATGGCTATCTTTAGGATTCAACTTCATAGAGATGTTTAAGATTTCATGGATAATATTTGGGGATAAATTTATCATTATTTGTGAACATGGCATAGTGTTCTTTCACTTTTTTCTTCATTATGATTTTGGATTACACTTGTGATCCACTTTTATATATCTTATATCATTTGATTATGTGTCAATTTTTATTTCACCTATCTATATCACGTGGATATTTATATTATGCATTATGTGTTCTACATGGTTTAATTTAATTTCCTCTTTTTTATGGATTGTTTTCATTATTTCCATCATTTCACACTTATGTCTATGATTTCCTTTCTTTTATGGATTTATTTTCATTTTAAAATGATTAATATACACCTTATATCAATCACAACTTAGATAATAATTATTATTATTATTATGTGGTTATAGAAACATTGACCCCCTTAGTAATCTTTCTTTACCATATGATCAGTTAGCAAACAAAACATCTTATTTTACTCTTATTTTCTGATCTACTTTTGATCTCAATTTATTCCCCTATATTCATTTCACATAATAATAATAAATATAATTGAAAATTTATATTACATACTAGTTCATAGGCAAGCCTAAGTTTTTAGTCAGTCATATATTTGGATACTTAGCTTCCTTTAGCCAAATTCTAAAGCTCATTCATGTGTATCACTTCTAACACTCATGTTGGTTATTACAAATCCATATGGAGGAAGAATCATAAAATTCATAAAAAGGTTAAAATCCACATCATTTAAACAAAATACAATGATACAAAATAATATACAAATTCAAAAGTCCAATCACACTAAAATATGTGATTCATATAACACATCTCCTTTTTCTAATCAAAGATCAAAATCCATAGTTGAACTCATTATATATTCGAGGTACATTGGGGTGTGATAAGCTAGTATATTGGGAAAGGATAATTAAAAAAAAACTTTTAGTGCTACTTAATTTCTCACACAAGTACCCTGAGGAGTGGAGAACATGTTGTGGGAATGTAGTTTCATTTTACTTTTCTTGTTCATATAACTAGCATGAGTTGATATTAGTATCTCACCTATTTTCCTATAGAACTTTATGTTTATTTTGAGTAGGTATCCTTTGTATATTGATTGTAATTAGACTCTTAGTGTCTCTCTTTTGTACCTAGTATGTCTCATGTTTCCTAAAGTCTTCTCATAGATGTCTATGTCTTTATTTTCACATTCCATTTTTCATTCCAACAATTATAATATTTCCCCTTGAGAAATATTATTTTTTAAGTTTCATTCCCCCTAGGGTTTCCCTTTGTGATTTATATAGTAAGACCATGGATAGAACCCCCTCCTTACAAGTTACCATAATAAAAAATATTTTTATTACCATTCACCTCATTGATGTTTCCCTTGTGAGTTGTAGTGTAAGTCCATGGATAATAGCAAGCCCTCCTCATAAATTATCAATTGAAAAAAATATATATTCATTCCCATCATTGTTTCCACCTCATTGTTGATCCCTTAATGAGTTGTAGTTTAAGACCATAGATATGACTAGACCCTCCTCAAAATATTTCAATACCCAGTTCCCACTATAACTAGGTCATAATGAAATTACATGCATCAAATTTGAGATAATAAGTTCTTACTTATGATTTAAATGTCATTTTCATACTTCCCATCTTGATTTAGTATGTTTTATGCTTACTTCATAAATATTTCACTTTTATCTTCTTATTTTTTTATTGTGTATATGCTTACAACCATTCTATTAAATTTTTCATACTTCCCCACTTAAATTAGTGTGATAAATTTATTTTATTTTTATATTTTATCTTTATTTTTATACTTCCTAGCTTTATTTAGTATGATTGATTGACTTAATTTTTTTGTTTTTATACCATTTTTTTGTCACATGTTCTTCATTTTATTATAAATTTTCATACTTCCCAACATGATAATAGTGTGAT